>JAVJIX010000002.1:9637500-9675000 GCA_036785185.1 Paratrypauchen microcephalus | reverse complement strand
ACTGCCCAACATTAAAAAAAGAGGCAACAACAGCTTTTCGATTGAGGCTAAAAATAGCTGTTAATTTAAAAAACTCCCACTTAATGACATCACAAGGTGGAACATAGCATTTTGACCTTGAGATATGTAGACAGCCCAGTACTGCAGATCCGACCTGTAACTTGGTCTGGTTTGGTCTCCATGAAGATAGAAAGGTTTAAACAACTTCTCCTGTGCGAGATCAAATAAGGTCAATCTTCTAATCCTTGACCACTGTAGGGCGCTTTGTGTTACATTTTTGTATGAAAAACGCCTTATAAATATTGTTTGATTGATTGATTGATTGATTGATTGATTTAATGCCATACTGTAAAACATTCCAGACAAAGCAATAACATCTCCATGGAGAAAAGTATTTAACGGCCCTTCCACCAGAAAAGTTCTGAAATGTTTACTGACAGTACATCTGCTTATTTTCAATCAGCACTCGTCCGGTGATCTGGAAGTCCAGAGCTGCCCAGTTGAGAATGTTCCCTGGAGTGAAGCTGAGCTCGGACATATACTTCTGGATCTCACAGGACGAGAGCACGTAGTCCCACATGTGCACATCAGTCATCATCCCCACAAAACTCTGGTTAATGTCAAAGCCTCCTCCATGGGAATCCTGCTCCTGGAGATACAAACACAATCTAGATGCATTATATAAATCACATTATCCCTGAGATTAGAGGAAACCAATGTATGTAATTGTCTCATTGTATCCAGGCGCTCCTGATGAGGTCATTCATTCATTTTAATGAGCGTCTCCTGTCTTCCATACTCTCTTTTCAATAACCAAAGAATTAAAAAATACAGTTATAGAAATGATGTCCCTGTTAATTTAGCCTACATGCTAATGACTAAATCTGTGCTTCAACTAAGTCACAGGTAATTATCAGTTCTCTCTCTTGCTGGGGGTTTACTCCTGTTGCAGACACTTTTAATGCTTTGACAGTATGCACTCAAGCAGGGTTTCACCCAGTGACCATTTGGTTGGAGGACAACTCAGACTAATAAATTACAGGTTGTGGCATTGTGGCTCCAACATAATGATGAAAGATTTTAATAAATATTGTTGCCATGAGAAAACATGCTAATGAGAAAAGGCACAGCATAATGTGATCATTTTCACATTATGGTAAAAAAAAATGACCAAGCAATTATATTGATACTGCTGAGCATTTATTAGTAAGTGTTTTGTGATTCACATTTTCAAAAATACTAGATTAGTTAGTTAGATCGGAGCCATGATTGTAATAACATTAATACTATTTTAAACTGTCAGTGTGGTTGTTCATGGACAAGCATACATGGTATATAGGCTTCTTTTGGGTTAGAAACACAGATAAGTATCATGTTAAAGTTAAATGTGATATTTGAGCTTCATGTACCTGTCCTAAAGTGATGATAGGGGACCCGGACATAGGTGATCTTGACATGTATTTGCGGCTGAAGGGCTGTCCATTGATCCAGACCTGCACCAGTCCAGTGCTGGACTCCCAGGTAGTGCAGATTGAGTACCACTTGTTGGGTTTGTAGTCCAGGACTCTGTACCCAATTTTATCAAGTTTCACATGGGGCTGCATTTCACCGAGTTCATATTTGTAAAACATTAGGAATTCATTAGCATTAGAAGGCAGAGCCATTGAGAAGAGCCCATAGTCCCGCTTGAGGTCGGTGAATGATCTGATTGGAGAAAACAACACCAAGAACATTACATTACATTATGTTTAATATAATGTCATTTACGTTCTCAGGATATTTTCACGTTGCTGGTTCCTACTGTGAGAACAGAGAAAGGAAAACTGTGTTTTCAGTACCGTGCTCCAGCAGACTGTAATTGTTTGCAGAGAGTTTTAAAACTTCAAACACTCGTACCTATGGCTTCTTTTAATACTCTTTTAAAGGACCTGGAAACGCAATCGATGATATGCCAATGTTTTTAAACTGTTTTTCATCATTTTATTTGTGTTGATTTTATATTTATTTGTTGTCTGGTGAGTCGTATTGTGTTTCTAATTGTTTTTAACATTTTATCTGTGTTGACCTTATATTTAATTGTCGTCTTGTGAGTTGTACTGTGTGGGCCTCTTGGCCAGGACTCCCTTGAAAAAGAGATCTTTGAATCTCAATGGGACTTTTTTCCTGGTTAAATAAAGGTAAATAAATAAATAAAATAAATTATGAGTACCTGTGGCAGACGGTCAGAGCCTCGAAGTTCTGTACGGGTGTAGTCAGCCTTACATGAGCAGAGTTGGTTTGTTGAGGGAACGTGAACATTTTACCTGAAAGATCTAAAACACAATCATACATATTTGTCCTGTGAATTTGTACGTACCTAAACTGTGGTACGTTGATGGAGTGATGATGCTTCAGGCTGTATTCACACTTGTTCTAGTTTGATCACAGTCTGGTTTGTAAACATCTTGTGGTTTTGTTCTTGCCCTAGTTTAATATTGTCCTATTCCTGGTTTAGTTCAGATAAAGTTTAGTCACAATTTCCATGTGGTGTGCAGGCAAGTGAGTGCGCCCTTAAAGTAGTCTTGCTGTAACAATGGCAATGTGTTTAATCTTGAAATCTTAATTTAGGGGCATTTTGAAAGACATAGAAATATGAAATGTTTTTGTTTAGAAATTTTAGTTCTGCTTTATTATGTCCTGAAAGTAATGATTCAACTAATGAAGGGACATTTATTTACATTACACATCATAAAGTCAGACTTATTCATAATAATAATCATAAAAAGTCTCACCTTGAATTGCTGCAGCATTTGATATCAGAATCAGAAGGCACACCAAAAACTTCATCTATTTCCATAAAAAACAAAACAAAACAAAAAAGCATTAAACTACTTTCATTAAGAAAGTAACATAGTATTTTTTTTACATGGAGCCTTTGCCACAGATCTTACCCTGAGAACTTGTTGTGCAAGTAAAGAAATCAGGAATACAGAATACAGAATTTTAAGTTTGAAGAACTTCCCTCTTTTTGGTCATGTGAAGGTCATTTTCTCCAAATGTGAAAGATTTGCACTTTCTTGTCATACTTTCTTCTCCTCTCTACTATTTACAAAAGCAAAGTTTACATAGTTTCTATGATAATCTTTTAAAATCATTTTGAATTTTCTTTTGTAAGTCAAAAGTGAATATGCAGAAATTGTGAGTCAGAGCAGAACAGCTTATATCTGTTTTGATTTATTTATTTTAATATATAAAAAACAGTAATAAGTACATTATCGTTTGCTTATTGTAAAGTTATTTTTTTGTGTTTCTGCCTGTGTCTTCCTCACACCACGTTGTGGAATGCCCAGGCCTGCATTCTGGTGTGGGGTGGGGCATTGACTCTCTCACTTGTGGATCTGGATGGACTCCCTGATGTAGCGGTGGGACATAAGCCTACAGCGTGTCACACATCAGGGATGCAGTCCTGGAGAAGGTGCTGGACAGCAGGGCGCATGAGTTCAAGAGGTGTCTGTTCATGTTGATGTGGTTCATTTCAAATGAGTAATTTGCCTTCAGAGGGGCCCTGTGGCATGTGCTCCCAGCCCCTCCTGATGCGTGTCAGCCTGCGGTCCACACATGGCAGCAGCAGCAGCAGCTTCAGCCCTAGCACCACTGTGGGCACTACCAGGGACAGCAGGTAGCCCGGCACAGTGTACCATTTATAAGACGAGAGACGTAGAAACTTGTCCCATCCATACAGGTAACCATGGAACGTGCACAGGAACAAGGTCACGTAGCCTAGCTTGGACTGGAACACAAAAAAGAGAGAGCACAATGTTACACAATATGCATCACTCACTACAGTATATCAACTGTTTAAAGTTCAACCCATCAGATCATTGTAGCTGATTGACAGTTTTATGTAGCAGATTACTCAGTGGGAATCGTGCAGAGTCAGTTAACACAGAGGAAATGAACTATAGTAACCATAAATTCACACAGTTACGCCAACCACATATTCAGTAGTGTGGGCTTTTTTTCTCATTTCACTCTGACTTTTATTATATTCTGAAGAACATGTACTCTCCACACTTCATATGAACTAACCCAGCAGCCGCGGCCAAGGATAATGTATGCTCTCCAAATTACATTTGATGAATAACTTAACATTTAAAGAGCTGCTCTAATTTGGGCTGGAATAAAGGGGAGGAGGGGGTGTGACCCAGTTCCATTTATGAATGAGTGTTTCCTGCAGAGAGGTGCTGTGAGGGTGGTCAAAGTGGAAAATAGGTAAACACCTCAGGTCTGTGACAGAGGCCATTGGGGGAGGCTAAGGAGGGTCAAATAAAGAAGTAAAAAGACATATTTTATTGTTTTATTATGTAATTCCGGTGCAAGAGAGGAACTGAATCCTTTCCACACAGACTAGAGCACAAATTAGTACTCAGCAGGCTAAGTTCTGCACCAGAAATACTGACTCCCTGGCCAGTTTTTGAGGTACACTTTCATAGGACCTACTGGGACCCAGGCATGTCCTTAATTCATAATGCAAATTGCATTATCAAAATGTATCATTATCAGTAATTAAAAAGTGATTTCTTTGTATGTTTGGGCTAATGAGCTCATGGTGATTTCACTTATGATGGCACTGATTGTAACAATGGTTGTAATTTACTCAATAGAACTGGCTGAATGTACAATGTTGTACTGTAGTTGCATATCAGTGAATAACTTAAATATATGTTAAAACTCTAGACATATTAAAATGAATGTATTGGAATGTGCAGACAGGCTTTCAGATAGAACTGTTGCTTGTAGACACACTGTGCCTTCTGATAAACTACCGTTTTTGCCTTATTTTGCATAAATTTCCTATTTTAACCCAATACTGTATCTTGGAAACTATAGCCAATCAGCACTTCTGGCTTACTTTTTCTTTATTAGTGACCTAAACCAGGAAAAATTTCACTACTTTTGTTCCGGAAGCATTTTGCTTGTAGACCAGTGTAATATTCATTATTAGTGCACTATTTCCATTCTTATATAAGCACCCTGAAAAGTATATTACTGTCTAATGCAATAATTTGGAACAAAATAATAATATCACTTAACAATTTAATGGTAATAGCTTAAAGTTTTCTGTGTTCTATCAGTTCTGTAGTGTTGGAGTGCATGGACATTGAACCCTTGGTGGTGCCTCTGTAAGATTGTAGGTCAATTTCTTCTATAATAACACAAGCAGTTACTATTACTATTACTATTGTGCCCAAAGACATGACAACAGCAACCTTCGACAACAGCAACCTTCGACAACAGCCACCTTCGGATCAGTGGACAAACACACTACCAACTGAGGCAACGTTGTGGAGTGAATCCGATAAAGTTCCGGTCTCGCGTCCACATGGCACCAGCGTTCTGGGTACCCCAAAACAATATTTTTGGGAACGGGTTCCAGAGTAGAAAACTCTGGCAACGTTACCGTTGAGGAGTCGTCTGGACGAGTAGAACGGATTTGTTTACGCCTACATCACAACCACATGGCCAGTACGTCACAACCACATGGCCAGAACAAATAGCAGCCTCGCGCGCAACATTCATTCGTAACAAGACAGCGACCATGGCGGGCACCAGAGTAGCAGTAGTAGCAGCGCTGCAGTCACTGCTAAGTTTACTTGCATTATTGAAAGAAAATGTACAGCAGTTATACCAACTAGGCAGCAGAGACGCTTACAGCACACCATGCGCCAGATTCTTTTAAACCCGCCACGGCGTGTTACTAGACGTGCCAAAAGAAGGAGATTTTGGGTGAGACCTGGAAGAACAAGTAGCTGGTGGGACAACTTTGTGAATGGCGTTGTCGTGGACGCAGAATGAACAGAGAACTTTCGGATGATAATAATTATGACTCACCCCGTGTTGCAGTGTTTTCGGATAATTCGCGTATCTCCACGTGTATGCGCGTATCGTGTGTTTCGAAGCTAAATCGCACTCTGTAAGCTCTGGAGAAACGGACGTGTCCCGAACCTGTCCCGAAGGTCTCCCGAACATGTCATGTGTCCAAGTAGAAGTAAAAAGTCTATTTTCATGTCCTTTAGTGTCCTGCAGTGCCGCTTACATATGCAGTAGCTCCTCACAGCTGATCGGCGAACAAGGAAAACCCCCTCGGCGCTCCTCGCAGTGGGATTGGCGGGCGCGCGAGCGTGGGAAAATACACACCCCGTTTTCAGCAAGCGTTCCATTGCCATGTGTACGTGATATTTTACTGATCCGTTCCCAGTGTCGTTGTGATTTTTTTTTTTACCCGGTAAGAAAAAATCCTGCGTTGAATTGCTGTGTGGATGTAGCCTGAGCTACTATTACTATAACTATTTCTGTTACTGTTACTGGCATTTTAATTAATCAATGAACATTTTCACCGTCTTGAAGCTGTCTCTGTGTATTTCAACACTGGCTGCTCAAACAGCCTGGAGCATAAACATGTGGAGGTTATACACAAATCTCAGCACAGACTTTTCCAAAACCTCCAGGACTCCCTTAGTGGACACCAGCCGGGCCTCTTTAACATTGTGTGTGCGTTCCTTTGTGTTAGCTGAACCATCAATCTGGTTGTCATCTGGTTGTCATTTAGAGTATCTCAAAGCCACATTGAGCAGGTGAGATAATCAGTCGTTCCATATACAGTTTCCCAATGAGCTTGTTTGTATTCATTGTTGGAATAGAGCTTGCTTATAAATCAGATTTACATACCCATTGTGTGAGTTTAACTGTCTGTGAATTGTGCAAAGTTGGCAAATATTTGGGCTGTCAAATCAATTAATTATAAAGTTTTTTTTTTTTTGGTGAAAGTGACAGAAACAGGATAACAAAATGTGATTTTTTTTTTTAAAGCACAGTTTAAACATAAAAGGCCTCTCTCTTTAAAGACTCTTTATTTTGCAAAATTGACTCTTTAAGACATGTTATAATGTTGTTGCCTCATCAAAAATATACCTAGAGTTGTGTTTTGTTTCATTCACCTTTATTTAAACCTTTATTATTATTATTCTGTCCACATCTCCAAAGGTCAAAATCCCCTGTTCCACCTTGTGATGTCATGAAGCTGTAGTTGTAGCTGTAGTTCAAGTTACCTTTTACCTTTTGTTTAACAGAGATCGGTAATCAGCAAATGAGCTGCAGCGGTCCAATGTCTTTCTGGACGGGGTGGAACTCAGCCTCGTCAAAGAGTTTAAATACCTGGGACTGACGTTGGACCCGACATTGACATTTAAGAAACACATTAAGCACCTCACAAAAACCGTTAATTTTAACTTAGTGAATTTTAGACAAGTAAGACCCTTCATGACTCTATATGCGGCACGAATGTTTTTACACTCTATGATTCTGTCTCATATAGAGTACTGCATTACCACATGGGCACTTGCAGCTGGCACAACACTAAAACCAGTTGAATCACTTTTTAAAAAAGCTGTGAAAATATTAGACAAGAAACCATTCTCAGTCCACCACTGCACAATTTTAGACAAGTATAACTTACTCAATTTTAATAATTTTGTTCATTTTAAATACGGTTGTTTTATATATAAAGTTTTACATGGACTTGCTCCTCCTCCGCTGCAGGATTTTATTAAAACAAAGACTGTCAGTGGGATGGGAACAAGGGCCACGGCCCAGGGGAACTGTGAGGTCCCACACAGACGCACTACATTTGGACAAACTGTGCTCTCAGTCAGAGGCTCTAAGTTCTGGAACACTCTCCCATCATCAGTAAGAGAGACTCCAACACTGGCCACTTTTAAATCATACTTGAAACGGTGGCTAAAGGAAAACCAGACTTGTGGACATTTTTAATGTTTTAATGTTTAATGTTTTAATGTTTTAATGTTTTAATGTTGGTGTTATTGTCAATTGTCATTGTTTTATTGTTTTTGCTGTGGTGTCACCTGCCTAGGGACTACAGATGGAAATTAGCATTCTTGCTATAATCTGGCATATTTACACTGCAATGCTGCAAATGTTCATTAATATGCACTGTCCCTATTAAATAAAGAATAAATAAAATAAAAAATAAATAAATTCCAGGGTTGAAATTATCCAAATGATTCCAGGCGTATGGAGCTTAAAAATACAGTGGAACACTTCTGGTATTGCCACATACCATCACAAGGTGAACAGAACCAAATGTTTTCTGTTTGAGAGACACAACTCCAGGAATGCTTTGATGAAGAAACCATCGGATAAAAAACATTGGAAAATAGCGCAACATAGGAAGAGTTTGTCCATACAGCTCTGGCAAAAAATAAGAAACCACTGGATTTTTTTCTGAAATGAGCATCTCTACATGTATTACAGCCATTCCATTCCAGCGTCTGTTGAATTCCAACACAAACACAAAGCTAAGCTACTTCAGGAGTGGAATAAAGTCACACAAGAACATTGAGAAAGACTTGTGGAGAGCATGCCAAGACGCATGAAAGCTGTGATTAAAAATAAGGGTTATTGCACCAAATATTGATTTCTGAACTCTTCTGAAGTGTAAACATTAGTATTATGTTGTTTTAAAATGAATTTGATCTTGTTTCTTTGCATTGTTTGAGGTCTGAAAACATGTACAGTGGTACCTCACCTTACGAATGACCCAACAAATGAAAATTTCAAGTTACGAAACGCCTTCACGGTAAATTTTGGTCTCTAGATACGAAAGAAAATTTACGAAGTTACGAAGTTACGAAACGCGAAATCTCAAAAATTCAAATAATGCGCGCTCAGCCACACACATTATACGCTTTTCTCAGACTGGATTTAAACTTTTCTCACATTTCTCTCTCGTTTAAACACTCAAACTTTCATAGATTTTCAACAAAATGTATTAATAATGAAGTGTGGGGGGAAGGAGGAGGGGGGAGAAGACTGCGCTCTGACACGTGTGTGATAGCGGCATGTGTGACAGCTGACCCGGCGCGGGGACTGCCAGCAGGTCTAGACCTGGACTAAACCAGGACTAAACCTGGACTAAACCTGGACTAGACCAGGACTAGACCAGGACTAGACCAGGTGGATTAAAGCGCCGCGCGTGGGTCTATTTCCTGTTTTCGTTTCGAGTCACAGCTGAGGCGAGCAGCTGCTCGCATGCACCTGGACCTGCTCTCCAGGGCCCCTCCAGGCGCGGAGCCCCAGACATCCAGGGACCCAGGGGGACACTGCCAGCGTGCCTTAAGAGCTCCCTAAGCGGGCATAGGTCCGGGGATTGTCCCGGTCACTGGCCTGGAGGTCTTGAAGAGGCCGACCTCACGGTTCTATCCAGGCCGCTCTGTGAGCACCTTACGCGGGCATAGCTCAGAGGATTGTCCCGGTCATCAGCCTGGAGGTCTTGAAGAGGCCGACCTCACGGTTCTATTCAGGCCGCTCTGTGAGCACCTTACGCGGGCAGGTCTAGAGCAGGTCTAGAGCAGCTCTTGCATGCGCCTCAGCTGTGACTCGAAGCGAAACCAGGTTTAGTCCAGGTTTAGTCCAGGTTTAGTCCAGGTCTAGACCTGCTGGCAGTCCCCGCGCCGGGTCAGCTGTCACACATGCCGCTATCACACACGTGTCAGAGCGCAGTCTTCTCCCCCCTCCTCCTTCCCCCCCACACTTCATTATTAATACATTTTGTTGAAAATCTATGAAAGTTTGAGTGTTTAAACGAGAGACAAATGTGAGAAAAGTTTAAATCCAGTCTGAGAAACCAATCAGGAGCAGAACACAATGTTACACTATAAAAAAAGTTACACTATAAAAAAAAACTTGGATCGGGGCCTTGGAACGAATCAGGCTTTTTCCATTGAAATAGCTACTCAACTTACAAATTTTTCACGTTACGAACACTTCTGGAACGAATTAATTTCGTAAGGTGAGGTACCACTGTATCTTTTTTGTTATTTTGACCATTTGTCATTTTCTGCAAATAAATGCTCTAAACAACAATATTTTTATTTGGAATTTGGGGGAAATGTTGTGAGTAGTTTATAGACTCAAACAAAAATGTTCCTTTTGCCCAAACACATACCTATAAGTAGTAAAATCAGAAAAACTGATCATTTTGCAGTGGTCTCTTATTTTTTTCCAGAGCTGTAGGTTCACTTGTGACTGTAGTACCTTTTTAAAAAAAAAATGTAAGCAGGCAAAATACAGTTTCTTTAATCTATTTATCTTGTCTCACCTGTATGAAGCTGAACTCTCTCCAGCTCAGGGCATTACTGACAGAGGGCAGAGAGGTGATGCCCAAAACAATGAACAGGGCAAAGCCAAGGATCCCCATGGAGTAGTAGGAGTCAGTGCGCCAGGCTAAGACATTGGAAAACTCTGTAGTCTGGTTTTTCAAGACCTTAAAAAAGAGACAACTGCCTATTAAAATGTATTATTATATATACACATCGAAAGCATGATATTGGCTTACCTGTGATATAATGCCTGCACCAACTTTGTACCTCACATAATATCTAGGGATAAAAGTATTTAGAGAATCAGATTAAGATTTGGTAACTTTCTTTTTTTTATTCAATATAAAAATAGAAAGTTTATTTTACTACACAGATTTTAATATACAGCTCTAATAAAGCCAGTCAAAATAAGTAAATAGAACAAAAAGAAAGAAGGAAAATATGCTGTAAAGTTAGATAACTCACTGTACATCATTTACACTTTTGTGGACAGTACTTGAACTGATAAACATGTACTTGAAGGTGCACTGTGTAACTTTTCCTTGTTTGTTGCCATGGAGATGTTAATGCGTTGGTGTAAAATGTCCACCGTACGGTATTAAACTAATCTGTCTCGCACTGAGTTAACTACATGTGTGATTTATTGCTCAAATATTTATATCTCAATTATATCCATTTGGCTTGCAAGACTCCATGGAGATTCTTAAATTAATGGCCATACTATGGAACATTTTAGGCGTTTCCATGGAGACAAGCAGGTGACGGACCCTCCACCAGACAAGTTACACAGTGCATTTTTAAAGAAGACATATTATTATGTTTTTGGTGTATTTAGTTTCAAAATATAACATAGAACATTATTTTACATTTAAAATATATAAACAGTTGTATTAATTTAAATGGCAAAGTAACATTTTGTCTGTATTAAGAAGCATATTTTTATGTACATCATTTTTGGAGTTAATGATGAGGGAACGCATGAACTTTGATTTCACATATGCCCCCTATATACTGTAGCTGGGGTACCTGCTATCCAAACCGTGAAAGGAGGAAGTAAATCTGTAACAGTTTCCTCCCTCTCACATTCCCTTTGGCTATCCACATGCTGCTGTTGTGTGGCATCAGCACAGCTTTACAACAGCTTTTCAGAAAAGTGAAGTAGGATAGGCCACACTTAAACAGCCCAGCAGCTCTCATCAATAGTGACTCATATGGCTCTTTATTAGCACTTTGTAATAGATGTTTTAATTAGCTGTAGTCTGGTTTTGTAATACATTCAGGAAGAATAGCTACGGATATTTCAGTAGCAAATGGAGATCTTAAAGGTGCACAGTTACTTGTCTTCATGGAGATGGTATTGTTTTACCTCCAGCATTCCAAAATATGGCATTAAACTTTTCAATCTCAAGTAAGTTAAACACCATATTGTGGAACATAACAGGCAAAAGCATAACAAAGTGCAATAGCAACAGCACTAAACTAAACTATACAAGGGCCGACTATTTTCTGATCTATGTTATTATACCCGGAGTTGTGTTTTGTTTCGTTCACACATGTTTAACACACATCTTCAACACATCTCTGAGCCAGGCTGTCATCACCACATGCCTCAAAACCTCCACCATCATCCCCGTGCCGAAGAAGTCATCTCCATCCAGCCTTAACGACTACCATCCCGTCTCACCCCATCCTCATGAAGTGCTTCGAACGGCTAGTCATGCAACACATCAAGACATCTCTCCTCTCCACCCTGGACCCATTTCAATTTGCATACCGGTCTAACCGCACGACCGATGATGCAATCTCAACAGCCCTTCACTCAGCCCTCACACACCTGGACACCAGAGACTCACATGTTACAATGCTGTTCATTGACTTTTCAGCATTCAACACCTCCCCCAGCAGCTCATACTCAAACTGGACAAGCTGAGGACCCCCAAGGATGTGTGCTGAGCCCCCTCCTCTTCACTCTGCTGACCCACCACTGCACACAGTCACACAGCTCCAACCTCTTCATCAAGTTTGCGGATGATACAACTGTGTTGGGTCACATCAGCAACGATGATGAGACACACACTATAGGAGTGAGGATAGCTGCCTGGTCAAGTGGTGCAGTAACAACCTCTCCCTGAATGTGGAGAAGACAAAGGAGATTGTCGTAGACTTCAGGAGAGCACACACACAGCATGTCCCCCTCACCATCAACGGAGCTGCTGTGGAGAGAGTGAGCAGCGCCAAGTTCCTGGGTGTGCATATCTATGAGGACCTCTCCTGGTCTAGGAACACTGCATCACTGGCCAGTAAAGCCCAACAGCGACTCTACTTCCTCCGCAAGCTAAAGAGAGCCAGATCCCCTGCTCCCGTCATGTGCATCTTCTAGGCACCATAGAGGGCATCCTCACCAGCTGCATCACTGTGTGAAAGACACCTTCATCCACCAAGCTGTCAGGATGCTGAAGTCTCTCCCTGCCCTACCCTCCCTCCCCATTGACACCGCTGCTTAAATGACACTTAAAGGACACTGACACTGCTGCTTAAATGACACTTAAAGGACACTGACACTGCTGCTTAAATGACACCATTTGAGCTTTATTATGCTACACATTGTGCTGTACCTATTTGTATTATATACAATTTTAGTTTGAACAAAACCTGTATATTTAGGCTGAGTTCTTCTCTCACACAGAAAACACCCTGTTCCACCTTGTGATGTCATGTGATAATACAGGAAGTACTCAGCTGTGTTTTTAAAATGTGTGTTACACCTTCACTAGAATCATTTGGATAATTTCAGCCCTGGAATTGCCCATCTCTACCAGACCAAAGGTAAGAAGTAGCCGCTAACATGAAAACTACATGACATCACAAGTTGACATTTTGAGCTTTGGAGATGTAGACAGACTAATAATAAGGATTACTCAAATGTGTATGAATGAAACAAAACACAACTCCAGGTATGTTTTTAATGAGGTAACAACATTATAACATGGCTTAAAGGTCACACGGTTTGTGGAATATTGGACCTTTAAAAGTGATGTAATGCAGCTTTAAACTTGTAGTAGTAATTAGTAGTAAAGCTGCACAGATTTCAGTTTGTCACACATGGCGTTTGTGCACCTGTTACTCACCGGAAGCCGATGATGAGAGTGTAGAGCACATGCAGAGAGGCCAAACCCAGAGCCACCAGTCCCATCTGCTTCCTGCACAGCATCCAGTGGTCCAGCCAGTCCGGGAAGCGTCTGCACAACAGTCACACGCTCATTTGCACCACACTGCGCTGTCCTCCAAACCTCTGTGTCACTGTGACTCACCTGTACTTGGTCCCTCTGTGGAGCTGGAGCAGTGCTGCCATCACACCGGGCAGGTAACACAGAGACAGCATGATGAGAGACACGATGGGGAACACCTGTCAGACAACATCAAGTAACATTCACATTCAAGACGGAGTTATACCAAGAAACAACTCTGTGTTTTTCTCTCATAGTTCACAATGTGTACATGTACATGGCCAGTAAAAGTCAGATAACAAGAATAATCAGATAACACAATAATTACATTGATTTTTTTGATGAGTTTATATTGTCCTATACAGTATTTCACAAATTTGACTCTTGTGAGCTTTAAGTCATGTTATAATGTTGTTACCTCCTCAAAAACATACACACATCTGCAGGTATGTTTTTGATGAGGAAACAGCATTATAACATAAATCAGAAAACAGCATAATATTAATCAATGAATTTACAGATTAACTGTTGTAATTGGAAGGCAAAGTATAATGTGTTTTAAAATAAATAATCAATCAATCAAAAAAAAAATCTCTGTCTTTTCCATATTAGGAAACAGTACAGTAACCTTCCTGTTGTTTTATATTAAACTGAGAAAACATGGTATTGTTGATGTTATATTAATCTTTGTAACGTCATTATTCATGGGAACCCAACTGCCTCCAGTAGCAGCAGATGTTCTTACCTTATTTGCCAGAGAGACCATGATCCTGAATGAGATGTCTTTCCCGTCCTCCACATAGGCGTAGATGACGTCTCTGATGAGCAGGTAGATGAAGAAGGCAGCGCTGAGACCCACAGCGATGCTCAGAGGCAGCCTCCACTCTGGGAAGAGCTGCAGTGGGAAGTCCTCCAGCTCCCGGGACGCACCCACACAGCCCCTGTCTACCACCCAAAGGCCCAGACGGGTGCACACCTCTGAGACGGCCTGCTTCGCCTCGGCACTGTCCCCACATATGAACGTCTGCAAAAGTGAGGAAAATGTCTCAATACTTTGCAAAAACATCATGCTGGTGGTGTTCCGCATGTATGTCTACAGTGGAATGTTCAGCAGTTACCGCAGATCCTTCATCCCCACCGCTATCAGACTGTATAACTCCACTGTATAGTCCAGATGTGCAATATTTTCTATACTCTCTTATTTACTTATTTTTTTATTATTATTACTATTTGTCTGCATGCACTTTCTGTTCAAACTTTCTTTTGCACTAAACTGCCTGGAGCTAATGTGGCAAGTGAATTTCTCCTGTGTGAGATCAATAAAGTCTTATCTTATCTTATCTTATCTTATCTTATCTTACTGTGACAAAATGCACACATTAGTAAACACGGATAAAATTTTAGATAATCTGAAAACTCAAGAAAGAAACTAGTTTTCAGAAATGGCTAATGGCTAATGCCAGCTAGCTTGTGACTCAAATCTATGTATGAAAGACTTTTTTAACAGTGTAAATCATCTCAACTGTTGTAGTTCCAACTAAGCCAGCTCTTTATGATCAGACTGTGTTAAAGAAAAGCTTGGTTTTAAGTCTAACTACGGTTCAGATTGAGCAGTGCCTACAGTTAGCATCACACCCCCTAGGAAATATTGATGCCATCATCTGCAAAGTATCAATACGTCTTCTGCATTTGACCCATCCTTCTGTGTTGATGAGGGAATCATCATGACAGAGCAGTATCTGAGGAGACCCATTATTAAAGCTGGGCTTTTGTTTCTCTTGAGTGTCCCTCATCTATATTATCAAATAAAAATAAAAATAAATAAAATAAAATAAATAAATCATCTGTTTTACTGATCACAACCTCAGACAAATGAGTTGTGTTAGTGGTGGCTAAAGGCTGTGTGAGAGCAAGGGACAGGTTAGAGTCGCATCTGACAGTTTGTCTCCATGGATGTTACTGTTTTGGCAAGAATGTTCAGTAGTCCATGTCCATGAAGACAAGAAGGTGCCACCACTAGCCCAAGTGAAAAAGACAGATCTGTGTAGAGGCAACCCCGCTCATAGTAAGGTTTATTTTAGATATTTTTGAGTAAACGTGTAAGTGAATACATTCAGAAAGAGGTTTAATACTGTGGCACGAATCATTCCAAAAAAGGTGGACTATGAAACTTTTCTAAAGAGGGTCTGCAGCCTGTTTGTCTCCATGGAGATGTTAATGCTTTGGTTTCAATTATCCACAGTATGGTATTAAACTAATATGTTTTTCATTTATTCAGTTACAGGTATTATTTGCTCAAAAATGTCTTAAAAATCATCCATTCTACTGTGAGTGGGATCGCCTCTCCACAAATCTAACCTGTAATTTGGCTTGTACGTCTCCATGGAGATTATTAAATTTATGGCCATACTGTGGAACATTCTAGACACATCTCCATGGCTGAAGCAAATGACTGACCCGCCACCAGACAAGTGACACAGTGCATCTTTAAGTCAGTAATACATAGTTAAATTAGTTTATTGTGTATATCTATTGCTTGAAACTAAATGCTTTATTTTTGTTTGGCACTCTTTTATATTTGATGTTTTAACAATTTCACAAAACTTTTTACACTGAGAACAATAAAAAGATAGTCTGGACTCTCGAGAATTGGACAGATTTACACATTCACAGGTCTATACCATTTTTGTTAAATCCAAGTAACTCAGATAATTGCTATGCTCTGTCATCATAAACATACCTCATGTAGGCTTCTGTTTGGTTTTGATTTCCTCTGGGACTGTAGCACAACAATCAAACTCAAAATTTAAAAAGTAGTCTCCACACAGCAGACTAAACAGGCTCAGACTAAAGTACGTCAAGAGCAGCAGTGGAGTAAATTGATTTAAGGCGAGTACAGAGACGGCATTCACTGCAAAAACACGAGACTGCCCACAGCTTCATTTTGGCTAAATGACTGAAACTGGATTTGATCATGACTTCAATTAGGTTATTAATGTAATCTGGACCGTTACATTTTCTGTTCATTTTTTGTTGGACTGCACCCCACTGTGTAAACACATCAGAGCGTTGTGAGAAGCTTGTAGTTCTCAGACAAAGCCCCACACTAAGCCACCGAGAGAGGGAGAGTGAATATTCATACTTAGGAAATGTACAACTAGAATAGCTTTTATTTAAATGTTTACTGTTTTGCAGGTAGGTTTAATGCCAGTAAATGTCATTTTGAATGACATTTCAGGATATAGTGCTGGGAAATGATTCTGTGTTAAGGAAATTCAGATTCTGTAAAGTCACATGTAGGGTAAATAAGTCACATATTTTCATAATTAAAAATGAAAAATTTGCTGGTTGCTATGGTGAAATGTCACTGTGAGTATACAGGGCATGCAAGTTCTGTAGTTTTTAACAGTCAAAATTTCAGATCAATAACAAAATCAGAAATAATGATGTATGTTAGTTACAATTTAAAGAGCCCATATTTCGTTATTTTCTGATTATAATGTTGTTTCCTCATCAAAAACATATCCATAGTTGCATTTTGTTTCATTCACACGTTTAACACACAAATCCTGCATATGGGCTGAATTCTTCTCTCAAACTGAAAACACAATAACTTCAACAGGGAAATTGCCAGTGTCTAGTGAACAAAAGGTAAAGGTCGCTGTTAACTTGATAACAACCACTTCATTACATCACAAGGTGGAACAGAGCATTTTGAGCTAATGCAGCGTTACACAAAGACGTGTGAATGAAACAAAACACCCCTCAAGGTTTGTTTTTGATGAGGTAACAACATTATAACAAAACATACAGCTCACAAGAGTCAATTTTGCGTAATATGGGACCTTTTATACTAAATACCCCGAGTATAACGTCCTATTTAAAAGTCCTCATCTCTACTTTCAAGTGATGAAATACTGTAATTGTACAAAACATTACTCCAAATATGTTTTTAAATGCACTTCTCATTATTGGTTAAGGTAGGGCTTTAGGACTTTAGTCATTTAGCTGATTAAACAAGGATGAAATGGTATTAAAATGTGTATTATTCGACTAATCGTTTTATTTTTATTATAATAAGAATGTGTATGAGACAGAAGAAGTTAGTGAGTGAGTAAAATGGAGATTTGGTATTCAGTGGTATTTATATATGTTAAAAAGGAAGATTAAACTCACAAAACAATGAATCTGTCTTCATATAAATACTTTTTTTTTGCATAAACTGTGCAGGTGTAATCTTGTGAGTGGGTCAGTCACACAGAGATACATAATAGTTTTGATAGCTTTGCCACGCACACCTTTTTGGTCAACTAATCAATCGGCAGGACAAGAATTTCTTACGTCGACTTCAGGCCACTGAGAGCTTATGATGAATGAGAGCTTTAAAATATTACCTGTCTGTTTGCATCCGAGGGCCCGTTCTGCAGACCCCAGGCGGACAGTGTGTTCAAGGCTTTCACCACAGACGCTTCAGGGAGCAGCCTGTAAAGCAAAACAACGTCATGCATAATTGGGCTCCATAATGCAATAGAAAACACATGACATCTGAATTAATCCATTACACTGGCTAATACTCTGATCACATGGGACCCTTTTACCTCTGCAGATATACAGCGTTGGCCTCTGGGAACATATCTTTCTCGGGGTTGTTGCTCACATCCACCAGCACCTTCAGGTCAGACAAACATGAAGCAATGAATTAAGATGCAACACAAAATTGAAGGAGCTGTACTTTTTTTTTTTCTATTGTCCATCCATCCATCCATCCATCTTCTTCCATTTCTGGGTCACGGGGGCAGCAGTCCAAGCAGATCTGCTGCCCAGAACACAACGCACCAGCCCCCATGAATCCTCCCGCAGGTGGTGAGTCCACTGGAGGACGGCCCACGTCACAACAGCAATTGATGTACTTTTGCCAGTGTCCACCAGTGTCCGTAGACACTGGGGGCGAGGTGGGGTTAAGTGTCTTGCCCAAGGACACAACGGCAGCAGCTACTGCCGCCCTAATTTCTATTGTTGATTAACAAAATTCATAAACTAGGAATTTTCTTTGGCGATATGCCCCAACACAAAAAAGTTGCAAAATATATTATAAAAAGGCATGCATAAAATAAGAGGGCCTGTATCCAAGAGTATGAGCAAAATGTGTCTTTCCTCATTACAGAAATATATTATTAGCAGCTCTTGAGGTCAAAATAAGTCAGCTGTATGCTCTTTTCATGTAATTAGAAAGAATTTTATTGTCAGAAATTGATCAGAAAGTGCATGTTAGCATGTTAATTATGTTAATAAAGTTAGTTTGACTATCATGGCAGCCCTCTGGATCTCTGAGAGTTGTGAAAAGCACTTTTAAACTCACCATGGTGAATAATTAGAATGCTTGCGTACAGTAAGTGAGGAATAACTTTGAGTTTAGGACAGTAAAAATCAAGTAAAATGACTTTAAGAATGTCAAAAGAAAAAAAAAAATAGACTTAGAATTCAAAGTGCCTACAGTATGAACAGAACCGTACAAAGCTAGCAGTGTAAATATAAAGCAGATATTTTTGGGGAGGAAAGTATTTGTCAGTTTAACTAGCTTTCTTGGTCATGGTTATAAAACAGCAAAAGTCAGCTAGTGGCATGGGAAATAATAATTTAAATTCAATCAAGATCTAATAAATTGGCTTTTTAATTTAATGGTCCTGTATTACACAAAATTGACTCCTGTGAGCTTTAAGCCATGTTAAAATTCTGTTATCTCCTCTAATGTTAAAATTCTGTTATCTCCTCTAATGTTAAAATTCTGTTATCTCCTCAAAACATACCTGGAGTTGTGATGTGTTTCAGTTACACATGTTTGAGTATCCTTGTTTATTAGTCTGTCTACATCTCTAAAGCTCAAAATGCTGTTTCGTCATGAAGCGGTAGTTAACAGTAGCGGTAGACGTTATCAGTTATCTTTTACCCTTTGGTCAGCAGAGATTAGCAATGCAAGGGCTGAAATACACACAATGGTTGTAGTGAAGGTGTATGTTTTCTGAAGGTGTTCTGTTTGAGATGAAGAAATACGCCTAAATATGCAGGACTTGTGTGTTAAACATGTGTAAATGAAACCAAATACAACTCCAGGTATATTTTTGTTGAAGAAACAACATTATAACATAGATCAAATACTGTAATATGGGCCCTTTAATCAACACAGTCATCAATCAAAAACATGTAGTTTTTAACGTGCTGTGTTGATCGTCTGATCGCATACCTTCCCACTGAGCTGAGGAGCCAGAGTCTGCAGGAAGCTGTAGTGTTCTCTGTGAATACAAAGGAAGGTGATTCTGGCAGACTGGGCGGCTGCAGTGTGGTTCGTCACCTGCACACACGTCATGCATAAACATACACACATCAACACATGACAAGGGTCGTAATGAGTACACAATTAATATTATACTGTTGTGAAACCAGTGAGCTGTGTGAAGTGAAGTGAAGATGTGTGAAGATGGTCCCAGTATTCACTTCAAAATATCCCATTACTATTGGAACTAGAGCTGTTAATTAGATTAATTAATTACACTGCAAATTAACATGTTATAAAAATTAACTGCCAGGGTTCGCTGCCAGAGTCTTTGAACCGCAACTTTATTTATAAAAAGAATGAAGACAAAAGAATTTTCCGATCACCGAAGCTGCTCCAGCCTGACGGATCATTTGAACGATAAACACGTCCGGACAAGTTCCATCGTTACCGGTGATAGTGCGCACTTCACCAAACCACCAAACCACGCTCACGGAATTTGGGAAACGAATGAGCAAAACGACTGCAGAAAAACGGACAAACTCAATCGCAAAGTGGGTTCGCTCAAACGCTCGCTCGCTCACAATCTTTCTCTCTATCTCTCCCTCTCTCTCAATCTCTCTCTCTCACTCTTAAAATGTGATTAATTAGATTAATTAATTACAAATCCTGTAATTAATTAGATTATTTTTTTTAATCGCCTGACAGCACTAATTGGGACACAACTCAACCGTAATTAGTCTTACAGGTGCAGTGTGTAACTTTTCTAGTGGTGGGTCCTCCAAATGCTTCTCTCCATGGAGATGTTATTGCTTTGTCTGGAATGTTTCACAGTATGGCATTAATAGAATAGAATAAAATGCCTTTCATTGTCACTATTCATATGTACAATTTACATCATACATACTCACAATGAGATTTTTGTAGGTATCTTACAGTGTTGTATAAAGTAGTGGAAAATCAAACTCAAGTAAAAGTATAGGTACCTCTCCCAAAAATGACTTTGGTAAAAGTCGAAGTCACTGACTGAAATGTTACTTGAGTAAAAGTCTTAAAGTATCTGGAACTTCTTGTACTTAAGTACGACAAGTAATGTAAAAATAAATATACTCAAGTAAAGTAATTAAAAGTACAAGTAAAAGTATCAAGCAAAGGCAGTCTGAATTTAATATTTTTTAATGTTCGCCCACCCCCTTCCCCCCCAAACCTTTGGGGGGTTTTTTTGTGAAAAAAAAGAAAAAAATAAGGTACACAACACCATTGAAGGAGTGTTTTTGGAGGAAGAGGGTTTTTTCCAATTGGGCCCTTAATTCTACTGTAAAACACCATGTTTGGCTCACCGATGGTAGTTTTGTGTCATATGGAGCACTGTCGAAGATATTGGGTTTGGTGATATCCATGAAACGCCGTCCTATGAGCAAGTAAATGCAGGCACAAAATACGTTATTTGTAATTTAATAATTATGGTACGGTAGCACTAATGACGTGTAGTAAATGTTCTTGTTTTAAAACATCTGGGTTGTGTGGGGAATACAATTTTTGCAAGTCTGGTGAAGGCAGGTGCTCCTGACGTCATCAACTGGCACCTGACTGGAGTGGCTGCCATCCATCCATTCATTCATTCATTCGGACTGGCAAAAATTGTATTCCCCACATAACCTGGATGTTTTCAAACAAGAACATTCACTACACATTAGTGCCTCCCTACCGTAATTAATAAATTACAAATAACGTACTTTGTGCCTGCATTTAATTGCCCATAGGAAGGCGTTTCATGGATATCACCAAACCCAGTATCTTCAGCAGTGCTTCAAATGACACAAAACTACCATGGGTGAGTAGAACCAGCAGGTGTAGGCTGATTGTCATGCGCAAGTAGCGAATAAGCCCAGGCACGTCCTGACTTTCTTGCAGTCAGTAGAGGGTTTTTTTGTAGGTATCTTAGCTATAAAACCACCTGGAAATTATTAAATGTAAAGTGGAGCTGTTTAATGTCATATCGTAGAGCATTCCAGACATGGAGAAAACCATGGGATGGATATCAGAACATATACTTTTCATTTCAGTTGCTTGTTTTAGACTTTTCAATAAGCGTCAGTCACATTCAGCTCATTTGACCAGGTTCAGTCATATAACAGTTACATGGCTGATGTGTTTTGCCAAAGGACACAATGGCGATAAACGATATCTGTACTTTTCTTAACAATATGGTGAAGTGAGCATTTCCTGTATTTCTCAATAGATATAATTCCAGCGTAATTTCAAATTGTCACAAAGTTGATCAGTTTCTTCTCTGTTTGTTTTGACTCTCAACCAACTCCACTCTAGTCATTCATAAAAACTCCCCCTCCCCTGAGCCATTTTGTTTTTTATATACTAACCATAACATTGCCCTATCAAGATTTCAAGATTCAAGATTGTTTATTTGTCATATGCAGGATTAACACAAGGTCAACAATGCAATGAAATGTTTAGGATCAGAAGAACCCGCTGACTCGCTAAGATAGTCGAGAAGTACTAATAGCATGCAATAAAAATACAAGGGAAAAAAGTAAACAATATAATAAAAATATATATATAAATAAATAATAAAATACAAAGGTACCCACAGCAGCAAAACTCAGTCACCTCAACCTCTCTTTCGCTCTTTCTCTTCAAATCTTTAACACTAACCCTTTGCGGACACTGGTCTAAATATGCTCATTCACAAGACATTCACTGCACCTGACTCATTCATTTGTGTCTGTGTCGGATATTGATACTTTGCACTGACATCATGCTGGAGTGTTCTACATGTATCTCTAATGGCAGAATGTTTGGGAGTTTCCATGGTGACGCAATGCCCATATTAGCAAACACTATCAAAAAGATCATCTGAAACCACAAGAAAAAAACGCAGAATGGATTTAAACCGCACATTTTCAGGTCCTGTTTAGGTGTTTTTTATTTTTAACAAAAAGGTGAGAGTGACTAACTGTAAAACTGGTTAATACTAGCTAGCTCGTGACCATAATTTTGTCTGAGAAACTAGCAAAATCAGCTTGCCTCCACTTTCACTGGTCTACAAGCAAAATGCTTCCAGAACAAAAGTAGTGAAATTTTTCTTGGTTGAGGTCAGTAATAAAGAAAAAGTAAGCCAGAAGTGCTGATTGGCTATAGCTTCCAAGATATAATATTGGGTCAAAATAGGAAATTTGTGCAAAATAAGGCAAAAATGGTAGTTTATCAGAAGGTACAGTGTGTTTACAAGCAACCAGTTCTATCTGAAAGCCTGTCTGCACATTCCAATACATTCATTTTAATATGTCTAGAGTTTTATTGTCAAATATTTTTGATTTCACATAAGAGAGATGCCTCAAAATTGTGTGAACAACCCAGATAACTTCTGTTACGTTTGTGGTGAAGTGACGTTTGCATCACAAAAGGGTGACATAACTGCAGTGGTTAAAAAGGCAAAGTTGGAGATCAGCACAAAAGTTGGGCTCCACATTGTTGTTGTAACACATGTGATACTTTAGCTTGTTTTTCATAAGATATTCAATCACCTGATGTCTTAAGATATTTCTTGTTTATTTCTTGATGGATAAAGAAGTGCAAGTTAAATATTTTCAAAATATAAATATTATTTTTAAGCAAAAATGCCTAAATCTATTGTATAAACAGATACAATTTTGATGTAAAATAATATCATTAAATATCCTGTATACATAAGCTAACCAGCACAGTTATCAATTGATTTTCTGTTCATCTTATCAATATAAATGAGATTTAGCCACTTTTATCTTGGAAGAAGATCGAGTCCAAAAATTTGTAGACCAGATTGCAAAGTAAATCGTAGCTTAAAGTATAACAGATCATGCAGAAATTTGCTAAAATGTGCTAAAACTGCAGATATATCATCATTGTTTGGTCATTTTAGAAGAAAAATCTGTTTTGTGCATATTCAAAATGCAACAACTCTATTATTATCTTGTATGGCCCACCTCTAGATACATTTCCTCTTCTTATGTACTTTACCTGAGCTCCCTGTGGTATTGGCCCACAGCTGTCTGGTCTCCGGCTGCCGTACACCACTCTGTATCCAGACTGGAGCAGGCGCTGGCCCAGAGAGCGTCCCAGGTCCCCCGTCCCAAAGATACAAAGGGTCTCCCCAGCTGTTCCTCCTCCTGTGTCCATGGGAGCCAGAGGAAGGCATTCAGGATTCAACGCTTTCAATCCTCCATTCAAGTTATCGGTTGACATGTCTGACAAAAATGCGGTCTCCATTGGTGATAAGCGATACAATGAAATATCCAGATTTTCGAGAGATGGATTTAAAAGGTTTTCAAAATGTAGCCATGTTTGGCACTTTTCCTCTCACAGACTGACAGCATTCTCTGTGCTCTATAGTATTTGTCCTGGACTTTTCCCCTCCCATTTTAGGATAGGGTAAGGTTTAAACTCAACTGGGAAAGTCCACAACCCAAATCAGTGAGGTATGACTGTCAAAACATGCACGAATGTCCTTGAACTGATTTTTTTTTTTTGTGGCTGTACCTCCCTCCTAGATCTAAGTGTGTGTGTGTGTTTGCTGCACTGGGAAGAATTCACTGGTGGCCTTATTCTTGGAAAACAGATGGTAATTTGTGGTGGATTATGCAAGCTGGGACAAGAGCCGTCTTATTCAACTCTGTAACTGTGATTTCTGGTTTTGCCACACTACTGGAGGAGGAATGTACATAAAGTGTGCCAGAGATAGTTTAACTGGGGACATGGGAGAAGGCTGGGAAATTTTCAAAGTCAAATCCAGTAAGTTAAATCATCAGCGTTCTCAAAACATCCATAACATGTTTTGTAATGTTCCTGGGGAGGGTGGAATACAGAGATATTAGGATTTAGTCATAGATCATAGTAACATTGCCCAACTACTGCAATGAACAAAAGTAGGTCAGATAAACAGTAAAAGTATTTGTGCAGTTAGTATTTACTCAAAATAAGAAACTCAACTATGAACTACAGTTGTAAAAAAAAGATTCAAGATTTTCAAGCTTGTTTATTTGTCATATGCAGGATCAACACAAGGTCAACAATGCAATGAAATGCTTTGGATCAGAAGAACCGTTAGATGGTCGAGAAGTACTAACAGCATGCAATAATAGTACATGGTAAAGTGTTGTAAAAAGTGCAGGGGGAAAGTAAACACTATAATAAAGATATGTAATAAAATATAATAAAATACAAAGGTACAGGTAGGATTAAATAAGGTGTAAATAGAGTATTGCACATAGTATAGTATAAGTATTGCACATGGGTTATTGCACAGGTTATTGCACAGGTAACGGTAGCATTTACAGTGAGGTAGTGATAAACATGATACATTTATATAGAGCAGCAGCAGTAAACATATTATGCATAATGAAAAAAGCCTTCTAGCCTACTCATTTGTATCAATACTAAAAAGATTGTTCTTGATATCAGGACTAGTGAGACTACATGGTGATTAAAGTTCCTATATTACACTATTTCCTGTTCTATATTATAATGTTTCCTCATCACAAACGTCCATACCTGGAGTTGTGTTTTGTTTCATTCATACAGACACACACACAAACCTGAATATTTGGGCTGAGTTCTTCTCTCAAACAGAAAACACTCTGCTCCACCTTGTGATGTCATGTGATAAGACAGGAAGTGCTACGCTGTGTTTTTAAACTCCATACACCTTCACTACAATCATTTGGATCATTTCAGCCCTGGTATTGCCAGTCTTTACTGAACTACAGGTAAAAGGTAGCTATTAAGTTCAAAACTACCACTACATAACATCACAAAGTGGAACAGAGCATTCTGAACTTTGGAGACATAAAAAAAAACAAAAAACGATAATAAAGGCTTAAACAAACAGTTCCAGGTTTGTTTTTGAAGAGGTAGCAACATGGTTTAAAGCTCACAAGAATTGATTTTGTGTAATATAGGACCTTTAAAAAAAACTACTCTTAAGTAGTGTTGAAAATTACATTGAGTTGTCCGTTTTCAAATCATTAATTATTATCAAGGCTTTTGTAAACTTCCAGAACAGAACAGCATAAATCTTAGTTTATTCCAGGCTCTTGCCCAGACAGATAATTTGCTAAAAGTTGACTTATTACAGCTGTACCACTAAACTCTGTTCAAACATCTATCCGTCCCAAGTCTAGGTCACAGTTTGCACAACACAAACTGCTGGAATGCTCCCTCCCCCTTCTTCTATTTCCGCTACAATTCCCATTATACGACCCTGCCATAACCGCTTTGACAGGTGCGAGCAACAAAAAACAGCGGTTATTTTTCAACGCTGGAACAATGCTTATAACGTGTCACTAATGCATTGGTCAATAGGTGATTCAAGACCGCAAATTACACTCTACCCGAGCCTTGTGTTGCCCCTGTGAGTAATTAATATCCATAGACCTCAAAGTGCAGGCCTTCTTCTTTTCCCCGTAGTCCAGAATAGCAGCAGGATTCAAGGTTGAGGTGAACCACAGACGCTGTAGCTGTAATTACTGCCTCAGCTCACCGCTTTTAGTGTTTGAGAAATGTTTGTTTCTTTATCTGACACAGGCAAGTTACAATGTAAAAGACCGAGCATGTGAGTGGAACAAGAGCAGGTTTAGTTCAAATATCATGAGTTTTTATGTTATTTTCGACGCATTCTTGAATTTGGTATCATGATGATCAGATGAGAGAAGCCATCTAACACTGTTGTTTTTTTTTAATAAATTAAAAACTGTACAGAAACACATACGTTCAATCTTAAAATGATTTGTTTGGTATTCGATGAACAAATTTACAATATTAATCTTGTGGCTTAAAATTGGTGTATGTGAGAATTTTATTTCAAATTTCAAAAACATGACCTACACTAATAGTAAGGTACAGTGGTACCTCACCTTACGAAATTAATTCATTCCAGAAGTGGTTTCGTAACGTGAATTTTTCGTAAGTTGAGTAGCTATTTCAATGGAAAAGGCCTGATTCGTTCCAAGGTTTTTGTTTTTTTTATAGTGTATCATTTTTTTTATAGTGTAACACTGGTTCTGCGTCCTGATTGGCTAAGAGACTAGACCAGGACTAAACGTGGACTAAACCAGGTCTAGACCAGAACTAAACCAGGTCTAGACCAGGTCTAAACCTGGAATGGACCTGGACTAAACCAGGACTAGACCAGGTCTAGACCTGGACTAAACCAGGATTAAACTACCACGTGCCGCTCTTTGCTGGTTTCGTGCGGCTGGTTTGTGGCTCGGGCTCCAGAGGACGTGGTCCGGGCGCCGCGGTTCGATCTCGTGCTCGCAGCCCCGGTGCCGGTCGTGCAGACCAGGACTAGGGGTGCTCCTCACGCGGTGCCGTGCTCCTCGCACGGTGCTGTGCTCCTCGCTCCTCGCGCGGTGCCGTGCTCCTCGCGCGGTGCCGTGCTCCTCGCTCCTCGCGTGGTGCCGTCCTCCTTGCGCGGCGCTGTGCTCTTCGCGCGGTGCGTGCTCCTCGCGCGGTGCGTTCATGTCTCTGCGCTGCTTCCGGAGACGTGTCTCCCCCCATGCTTCACTATTTAATACATTTTGTTGAAAATTTTGCGTGTTCGGCGCTAGAGCTAAGAGGCCGAGAAAGGTGCTTTTTGAGCGGGGATAACAGCGGGGTGTGCATCTGAGCGCGCATTATTCGAATTTTTGAGATTTCGCGTTTCGTAACTTGAATTTTCTTTCGTATCTAGAGACCAAAATTTAACGTGAAGGCATTTCGTAACTTGGATTTTTCGTATGTGGGTCTTTCGTAAGGTGAGGTACCACTGTATATGGAATTATGAGTTAGTTAAAGGGACAGTGTGTAAGATTTTTACCCGTTAATTACCGAAATTGAAGATACCCATTCAAAAATAAATTTTTTTCCAAGACTTTTCACTTCCATCATGAAATCAAAGTATTCTTTTGAACTTAGATATAGTCACATAAAAGGGGGATCTTCCCCATACAGAGGCAGCCATTTTGAATACGAGAGCCACAGAAGGACATTTGGGATCCGCCTTCGCCTTCGGCAAGGCTCGTGGTAGCACCGGAGGAGGGAGAGAGGTGCCGGTCGGGGGGCTTGTGGTTTTGGGTAAACAACAAGCATGCTGCTGTATCACACGCCGTAATGGATCTAACACGTGTTTTGGACTAAATTGTTTTACTGGATTTTATTCACTGGATCCTTACGGACAGATTGAGACCAAGCTTGTGGTGAAATACAGAGTTTGACCTGTCCAGAGCCTTCAAAGGTAAGCTAAGTAACAAACCTCATTTTGTGCTTTTCCGTATAAAAGCCCCATGTGCTCAGGGAGAGATTGTTGTGCCGGGAAATGAATTGCATAGTCAAAAAGAGGAGACTGTAAGGTTTCATTTGATATGTAGATTGTCATGGTTCACGATCGGAAATGTGTGTTTCCATGCAAAAAGAAAAAAAAACTGTGAACGGGAGACCACGTTTTATTAATACCATTGTTGTCGGCCGGGTGCGCGCCGGGTGCGCGCCGGGTGCGCGCCGGGTGCGCGCCGGGTGCGCGCCGGGTGCGCGCCGGGTGCGCGCCGGGTGCGCGCCGGGTGCACGTGGGTGCGTGCGCGGGTACGCGAGCTGTCCGCTACGGCGCGTTTAGCTAAAACAGGAAGTGCGATAGCCACTATCCACCTATGCGCCACGAATCCTACACACTGGACCTTTAAAGTTAAATCATTCTAAATAACAATATTTTTCAACAAAGCAAAGTGGGTCTAAATTGAGGATTTGGTTATAAATTATATTAGTTTTTTGTTTTTTCTTTGCTACATAATTCCATATATCTTACTTCATATATTTGATGTCTGTATGTAAATGTAGAAAGTAGTACACATAGAAAAAACAAACAAACATGAATAAACGAGAAGGTCCAAACTTTTAACTGGTATGTGTCTGCAGACAAAATGTCAAATCAAATTTAAAAAATTCAAATCATATACACCTTTTATTGATAACAATTCTAATGACTGATTTTTATTCTTGAAACATAAACTGACCAGCCGACCACACTCTGAAGCAGTTGTGAAAAAAAAAATGCCGAAGAGCATGCTGAACTGTGAGCCAGCTTTTGTTTCATGTGGATACAATCAGTAATTACAGAGATAATTGGATAGTTTAGAATGTCGTATGAAATTGTGGTGGGTTGATTATATAGTATTTTCATGACAAATATGCAAAGGTGGAACCATTTCTATTTCTGAGTATAGGCCCCTGAATTTGTAATCTACGGTCATTTTAACTGCCCCTTTATTATATTTGTAAAGAATGTAAATGAACATGTTATTTTTAGTGTGGCAAGATCTCTCTATTGACTCTACGTAAGGCTAGTTTAGTTGAGTAAAAGTACTTTCAATTCTACTTGATATTTCGATTTCACAATATATTTTGAATGGACCCAAATGTCGGTATTAATCCTACCAGCAAAAACTAAAGAAAATAATAATAAATATGTAAATTAAATGTGCGCTGTGCACCTTTTATGGTGGAGGGTCTGCCATCTGCTTGTTTCCATGTTGGTGTTATTGCTTTCCCTGCGATGTTCCACATTATGGTATTAAACAAACAGATCTTGTACTGTAACCAAGTAAGTAAGTAAGTAAGCCTTTATTTATATAGCGCCTTTCACAGATAAAATCGCAAAGTGCTTTACAGAGTGCAATATACAACATATATAAAATCAAATAACCCAGTCAATTAAAAGCTTGTCTAAAAAGCAGTGTCTTGAGCTGCTTTTTAAAGGGATATGCCACCCCCAGGTCAAATTTGGGCATCTCCCCACAGTCCAGAGACTAAAATAAGTGGTGGAAAGCGTTTTCCTGCTCACCCAGCCATTGTCCGAGTCTGTCGCCACTGACCGCCGTGGTATCTGGTGCTCCTCCGCCTTAGACTGGAGTCTAACGTCGCCAGAGAAAGATTTCGGCCAAAAGGAATTAATTTGCTCGATGCGTTTCCCAATTACTTTGTGTGTAGTGCGCATTCATATCGAGTGCAAATAAATGTGCAAATCAACACGGAGAGCTTGCCTTGGTCATTTTGGGTGGGATGCGTTTCCCAATTACTTTGTGTGTAGTGCGCATTCATATCGAGTGCAAATAAATGTGCAAATCAACACGGAGAGCTTGCCTTGGTCATTTTGGGTGGGAACTATTTTCCAGTGCGTAAGAATACAGCCGTATCACGCACCACGTTGTGCAACAGGGGAACTCCCTTCCCGGTGCGTAACTGGGATTCCCCTGGCAGCGTGCTGCGTGATACGGCTGTATTCTTACGCACTGGAAAATAGTTCCCACCCAAAATGACCAAGTCAAGCTCTCCGTGTTGATTTGCACATTTATTTGCACTCGATATGAATGCGCACTACACACAAAGTAATTGGGAAACGCATCGAGCAAATTAATTCCTTTTGGCCGAAATCTTTCTCTGGCGACGTTAGACTCCAGTCTAAGGCGGAGGAGCTGCTGATACCGCGGCGGTCAGTGGCGACAGACTCGGACAATGGCTGGGTGACCAGGAAAACGCTTTCCACCACTTATTTTAGTCTCTGGACTGTGGGGAGATGCCCAAATTTGACCTGGGGGTGGCATATCCCTTTAAAAGAGTCAATAGAGTCTGCCTCACGGAGGGCTAAAGGCAGGGCATTCCATAATTTGGGGACCACAGCCTGAAAGGACCAATCCCCCCCCTTGTTTTAAACATGCACCATAGGTAAAATCCTCCAGCTTAGGGCCTGACCAAAGCCTAAATAATAAAACAAAATCATGGGGATGGTCCCCGGGTCAAATATAGAAACAACTTCTCCTGTGCGAGATCAATAAAGGTCAATCTTCTAATCCTTGACCACTGTAAGGCGCTTTGTGTTACAATTTTGTATGAAAAGCGCCTTATAAATATTGTTTGATTGATTGATTGATTTAAAGCGGGTCTTTGGGACCATCAGGGGGCCCTGACCAGAGGACCGCAGGGTGCGGCCCGAGGAGTAGGGGAACAGTAAGTCACTGATGTAGCATTTATTTTTGTAATTTTATTCCTCAAAACTACCGCAAAAACTTGCATTAATAGCATGAATGGGCCCACTTCTACATATGAGAACCTGTAACTTGGCTTGGCTTGCTGTGCCCTGCTTGTCTCCATGGAGATAGGTAAATTAAATGCCATACTGTAGAACACTGCAGAAAAAAGTGCATGGACTCAAGCAGGTTTTGATTCCTCTATCAGAAAAGTTCAACAGTGCACATTTAAATAACAACTATATCAGTGGAACATAGCACATAAAGTCCAGCCACGAGAGTCATAAGTCAGTGGGAGAGGATTGTGTCAGAAAGGACATCCAGGGAAAGCAATGCCAAATCAATATGCAAATCTGAGTACACAAGGAGCAGAGGGCTATCTGTGAGACACAAACAGGCCAGATTAAAATGGGACTCAATAAGACATACGCACATTGTTCAGACTCTATCATACTGGACAAATACTGGATTTTTTTTTTTATTATTTATATAGTGTTTTAATGATTATTTATACATTTATGTAACTCCTTTAAGCAACTCGATCAATATAAAACAATAAAGCAGGAATGTCCAAACTTTTTCTACTTTTTTTTACAAACATATTCACAGTGGAAGGCCATAGACAACCAGTACAGTAAGACTTTCAGATAGATGCATTTTATATGAGTTTATGGAGCTACAACACCTTTAAAAATCTCAGAATACAAATTTTACATCTGTATCATAATGCAGTGAGTTGTTATTGAGGTTGCAGGGATAGAGATACCAGAATTTGAAGTAAAAAGTACTGCTCAATGGCTCTATGATCAATTGGGCCAATTCAGCAGGATCTCTGGGGGCCAACAAGAGGACCCTGGGCCATAGTTTGGATACCTCTGCAATAAAGGATCCTGTTTAAACCAGGCACTGTGGCCAAGTCTATATAACACACAGAAAGATGTCAGGTTTGAAAAGTTTGAAATCTTTATTCTGGCTGTCCATTAATTATTACCACAGCAAAAACTATAAAAAGTATTCTTCTGGGGTTGCGTGTCCTGCTTGTGTCTGGGTGGATTTCCTTCAAGTGGTTCCCCCATCATCCTCAAACTGCACAATCTTCTAGCTAAGGTAGTCTTGATCAAACCTCAAGATATGATTAAGATCAGAGATGAGTCCCTGGACGCTGCACTCTGGCGCCCACTGCTCTTGACAGGTTTAGGCATTCAAGCATGGGTAAAATGCAGAAGATCTATTTCCATACATAGGACAAATAACACTGGTCTACACATTTTTGGACTCGATCTGCTTCCGAGATAAAAGTGGCTAAATCTCATTTATATTGATAAGATGAGCTGAAAATCAATTGACAACTGTGCTGGTTAGCTAATGTATTCAAGATATTTAATAATGTTGATTTACATCAAAATCGCATCTGTTTATACAATAGATTTAGGCATTTTTGCTTAAAAATAATACTTACATTCTGAAAAAATTGAACTTGCACTTCTTTATCCGTCAAGAAATAAACAAGAAATATCTTAAGACAGTCAGGTGCACACAATTTTGAGGCATCTCTCTTATGTGAAATCAAAAAATATTTTATATCAGAACTGGTTGCTTGTAGACACACTTTACCTTCTGATAAACTACCGTTTTTGCCTTATTTTGCATAAATTTCCTATTTTGACCCAATACTGTATCTTGGAAACTATAGCCAATCAGCACTTCTGACTTACGTTTTCTTTATTAGTGACCTAAACCAAGAAAAATGTCACTACTTTTGTTCCGGAAGCATTTTGCTTGTAGACCAGTGTAACCTTAGATACTCCTCTTAGATACTCTGGTTGGATAAAAATATACCGATAAATCTCTTCCTTGGACAACTATTAGTCCAAGATTCATAGATGAAACAGTATCTCTCATGTAAAATGGGGTTATTGGACCTATTGTTCAATCTAGATTTATTTATGTACTCTTAACTCAACAAGTAATCACAGAAGATATACTGGTATCAACATAAATATAAACCCGAGCTCTACCAGTAATAAAGTCGTATGAATACTGAACAGTCAATTATAACTCAACAAGCTTCTTTGCTCCCTGCAGCCAGCCTTCAAGTTCAGCAAATCACATCTCATGAGACGTGCCACTGATGACTGCTCCCACTTCGCCTCCACCTCCTCCTCCTTTTCCTCCTCCAACACATGGGCGCTTTTCCCCTGATCAAAACAAAGCAGATGCACAAGCAGCATATCAAACTCAATTCTGCAAAAGAGGTGACGATTTGTGCGTGATCGGTGCCCCGGTTGCGTCCGCCATTACCAGATTTGCTCTCCAACCACTGTACCATAGGATTGTCTAAGTAAAACGCAAGCAAGTGGCATTAGAGGACCACTTGTTAATGCTAATGAATTCCATTACTTGGAATATAGATACAGTGAGATCCCACAGTCCACTGTATAATCATGACGATTGATTTCTCCGCAGCGCTTCTCGATTTTAAATGCACCGTGTTTTGTTCAAGTGTCTGCGCTTAGACTTGAAAGGACTAACTGATAAAGGAGCTAGTGGGATTATCGGCTGTTGTGATTTTCAAAGATAGACAAGGAGAGATAGACTACGGCTTACAGTGAAGGTTATCAGAGAGCGCGCTCCTCAGGTAATGCATTTCCAAGTGCATGAATAACTGCAGCAATTATTCAAGAAGACGCGGCGTGTGGAAGTATGAAATATTAATAATCTACAGTGGAGAGATTTGTTGTACACTGTGATTTACTGTCCCAGATAAGAGGTGGTGCAGGTGCGGTTAGGAGCTCACCACAACCCAATGTTCACACGTCTCTTTGAAAGTTTTGAATAAAGGGCTTTATGTTTCCACAGCTCTGTTTTTGTTTTGTAAATATATAGATATAAATATATATATATATATTAGAAAGTAAACGCATATTGTTATACCCTTATATTTTACTATGCACATTATGCACATTTTCATTTGCAATATGCAACTTTTCTAAATGTTCTAACATGGAATTATTGGTCTGTGGGAAGATAGAGCTGACCCCATGCTGTCAGATAGACTTTGAGTTGGAGTTCAGAGTAGGACCCAAAGCTGCTGTGTCCAGAAGTGGAAGCTGCTTTTGCTTCGGGGTAAAAATGAAAGAGTAAAAACATCTTGGACTGAGCCTCATGTCTGCTACAGCAAGTACCACTTAGCCTCTGCACACGGCACATAGGGGGCTGTTTCTCTTCAGGCAGTACCAGCTCAACAAATAGCTCCCAGGCACAGATATTAGGGGTCTATGGACACAAAGGGGCCATGGTAGTTCATTCATTCAACATGTCATCATAGAATAGCATATTTTTTTCAACAGAGATACTTCCTCAAGCCAAAGGAAGTGGTTTTTGAGAGGAAAATGCTCATGTATATTTTGAATAAGTAAGTAAAAACCATAGAGAGCATCCTCACCTGCTGCATCACTGTGTGGTGTGGCACCTGCACCGTGTCCTGACGGAAAAAGCTACATCGAGCAGTAAGAGCAGCTGAGAGAATAGCGGGTGTCCCTCTCCCCTTCCTGCAGGACATCTACCGCACCAGCCTCACCTGCAAAGCCCTCTGGGTGATCCCACCCACCCATCCAACTGCCTCTTCAGTCTGCTGCCATCAGGAAGGAGACTGAGGAGGCTCAGGGCAAAGACCAGAAGACTGAAAGACAGCTTCATCCACCAAGCTGTCAGGATGCTGAACTCTTTCCCTGCCCTCCCTGCCCCATTGACACTGCTGCTTAAATGATTCAATTTGAGCTTTTTTATGCTACACATTGTGTTTTACCTATTTGTACTATACACAGTCTTACTCTACTTTTGCTATGGGTCTATGTGATGTTTTAGTCATGGTGATTATTGTCTTGTTTATCAGATGTTTTATGTTCACTGTGGGCCTAGGGAGCTCTGCAATTTCAAATCCTGTGTGTGCAACCTGTACATATGTTTTTTGACAATAAAGCTGACTTTGAACTTAATCAAATACAGTGAACCCTCGCTCTATCGCGGTTCACTCTTCGCGGCCTCGCTGTTTCGTGGATTTTTTTTTTTAATTTTTTTTTTCCCCCCATTTTTTTTTATAGTGTAACATTTTTTTTTAATAGTGTAACAATGTGTTCTGCGTCCTGATTGGCTAAGAGACTAGACCAGGACTAAACGTGGACTAAACCAGGTCTAGACTAGAAGTAGACCAGGTCTGAACCAGGATTAAATCACTCCGTGCAGCTTTTGCGTTCGTTTGTGCTTGTTCGGTTTGTGGCTCGGGTTGAGAGGAATCACAGGAGCAAGATGGCGCCTATGGTCGGCTGTACTTCTGCTACCTCTACTATTTCTCGTATTTTTGTGATATTCCTTGTGCTATATTTTGCATGGTCAGCCCTGTCAACAAATGGCTATGTCGCGGCTGTTATTCAATATGACAGACATACGTTATTCCGCATCAAGGCACATATGGAAAGTTTTTCTGTTACCTGGCCAGGTACACAGTTTTTCCCTCCAAAACTGGAATGCTCCACGTCATCGCCGGAGTACCTGCTGCTAACTAAGCCCCGGGGCAAAAGAAAAAGGAAGCGGGGATCCAGGGCAGGTGTCCAAACCAGGCGGAGAAAACAGCGAGCAAGCGGGACTGGATCTGCGGGGAGCGAATGGTGCCTGATACCGGTTCCTATCTGGGCGTCGGACGGCGAATCTGCGGAGCCACCGCCGCTACGGAGCTGTGACCGGATCTTTCCCACTCGAGTCACCCGTACTTCTCTGCGTCGTGAGAGGGTCATTCGCCCTGTCACTTGTATCAAGGATGGAGGTTGTGTCCAGTCTTGTCCGGAGCGTCCAGTCGATCAGTGCACGTCAGTGTCCGAACGTGCGCAGCCCCTCCGGATGGCCCTGCTTAACGCACGCTCTATATCGAATAAATCCTTTATACTGAGCGACTTGTTTGTCAACGAACACTTGGATTTCATGTTCCTGACTGAGACATAGCAACGAGAACAGGATTTTGTCCACCTTAATGAATTGTGCCCCCCGGACTGCTCCGTGACTGGAACCCCGCGGGCCGCACAGCGAGGCGGCGGTCTCACGCTCGTTTACCGGGATGGCTTCTGGACACGACAAATGAATCCGGTCGCGTTCAACTCCTTTGAGATGCAGATGACTAAGGTTGGGAACATTACTTCATTTTATTGTATCTTAATCTTTCGGCCACCTGGTCCTGCACGTTCTTTCTTGGATGATTTCGCAGACTTGTTGTCTTCTATTATTAAACTTGAGAGAGTTTTGATACTCGGTGATTTTAACCTCCATGTAGATAATCCCTCATCCCTCATCCCTCATCCACGATGAGGGATTTATCGTGGACAAATCCGTGACAGAGCAGCACATGTTGCGCACTTCTCCAAGGGGTTGGTGCGCGTCTCGTCCCGGGACGTGGCAGTGCTCCTCGCGTGTCTGGCGGGGCTTCCGGAGCCGTGTCTCCCCCCACGCGTTACTATTAATACATTTTGTTGAAATTCTATGAAAGTTTGAGTGTTTAAACTAGAGACAAATGTGAGAAAAGGTTAATTCCAGTCTGAGAAAAGTGTATAATGTGTGTGGTGAGGCATTTACAGCCTTAAAACATGTAGAATAATTGTAAAATATAAAGTTGTCCTACTTCGCGGATTTCACTTATTGCGGGCTATTTCTGGAACCTAGCCCCCGCGATAAACGAGGGATTACTGTACACATTGTAGGCATATCTAAAGGTTCATTTTGTAACTTTTCTGGTGGAGTGTCCATCAAATGCTTTTCTTTTGGAGATGTTATTGCTTTGTCTGGAATGTTCCACAGGATGGTATTAAGCCTTTCTGTCATCACAAAAACCAAACCAGACCAAGTTAAAGGTCAAATCTTTAAAGAGGCAACTCCACTCACAGTCAGAATGCCTGTTTTTCTAGGTATTTTTTAGTTTAAAACACACACACACACCTATAACTGAATGTGAGGTAGAGCTGTTTAAAGTCATTGAGGAACATTTTGGGCAGAGAAATGATATATTCATAGAAAGAAGCAGGTGACAGACCAAATAGTTACATAAAGTCAAGCAAATCTAAGGAGCAAAATCATAAACAAATAAATGAATCACTTTTTTGTAGTGTGCAAATATTGATTAAAAAAGAATGTAAAATGGACTAGGAATGGACTTGAAGGAAATGTCCCTTTGGAAAGTTGATCCCAGTGTTGTGTTTTTCATGTCAGAGCAGGAGGGGTGCTTGCTAGTTTTTCTGTCCATGTCTGATCTATGACCGCGATGGCAGCAGCAGATTTACAGTGGAATCTGAGCATTGACCTCTGCTGCACCGGAGCTGAGCCAGAGGCCAGCGAGTTAATGGGTCAGATCCAATCATCGCTGTAGCACTGCCCGCACACACCTCCACACACCACACAGATTTTACCACAGAGGACCCCAACCAACGGGCAGGGACCTCAAACTGGACCTGCATCAGTCCCTGGAGAAAAGCATTATGTACTGTATGTTTAAAAATGTCTGCCTGTGTGTGCCTAAGGACACAGGGATAGCTCTTTTGGCACGTGCTCCACTGATGGAGTTGTTTCTGGATCTCTTTCACATTTGGCCTTGTATGGTTCAGCTAAGAGCACCTCTGGAGGCACTCTTCCATAATTTAAAATTAATTATCTCAGCTGCAGTATCAAGCTTTTTGTTTGAGGTGAAAAATATACATTTTACAATAATTGAAAAGTATGTGTCCAAACTTGCTCTTTTTCACTTTTTAGCATGG